>CM029540.1:26333291-26375791 GCA_017141395.1 Laodelphax striatellus | reverse complement strand
GAGAAGAAGAAGAAGAAGAAGAAGAAGAAAAGAAGAAGAAGAAGAAGAAGAAGAAGAAGAAGAAGAAGAAGAAGAAGAAGAAGAAGAAGAAGAAGAAGAAGAAGAAGAAGAAGGAGAAGAAGAAGAAGAAGAAGAAGAAGAAGAAGAAGATGAAGATGAAGAAGAAGAAGAAGAAAAAGGAGAAAGAAGTCTACCAAGCAAAAGGAAAGGAGGTAAAGTGAGTGACTGAAGAGTAAGCAGATAGGGAAGTACAAAAAACTAGAATGACCTTGACTCGAGTTTGGTCCAACTAATGGTGGTCTTCAGGCTATCGGTCTCATCCTCTGCCACTTCTTCTTCTTCTTCTTCTTCTTCTTCTTCTTCTTCTTCTTCTTCTTCTTCTTCTTCTTCTTCTTCTTCTTCTTCTTCTTCTTCTCTCCTCCTCGTTCTTCTTCTTCTTCTTCTTCTTCTTCTTCTTCTTCTTCTTCTTCTTCTTCTAGCATTCCTCTTCTTTATCTTTGTACCTCTGATTCTCTAATGCATTTTCCATTAGGTCGCCACTTCAGTTTCATTATCACTGTCGTCTTCACTTACATACTGAAGTGATTTCTACCCGGATTTAGGAGACAAAAAATAAACGAGCAAAGCAAATTCAAGTGAAGAGAGACGTTGAGAAACGCGAAGATGAAGGAAGGTAAGACTTGAGGTAATTGAGAAAATTATACATTGAGCCCCAAAATGAGAAACGATATGGGTAATTTTGAAAACAGATTTTTTTAATAAGGAACCGCTTCTGAATTTTCTAGTGGGCGAAATGTTTTTTTAGAATCAGAATTATGAATTGTATTTGGAAAATATTGATACATTTCATTGGTATTACTTTCAAAATTGACTTTCTTTCTCTATCAATATTATTATTATGAATTGTATCATTCACATACTTTTATTACGTGGATTCTTTGCTGAAACTCGGTAAGTTTAAGTAACCAAATCCATTGAAACCAAAACCCTTGAAATTCCAGAAACTAATTCTTAAGTAAGTGTAAATTCTAAACTCAGTAAGGGCCGGTTCATGAGCTCGGGATTTAGCCAAGTCCTAGACTAAAACAAGTGGCTATCGTAGCATCGACAAACGTTTGTCTCAAAAGATTAGTGGGGTAGCAGCATAGAGAGCCCTCAGTACATAGTTTCGAGGCTACCGTTTGTCGATGCTACAGTGGCCACCCGTTTTAGTCTAGGACTTAGCTAAATCCCGAGCTCATGAACCGGCCCTAAGTGTTCTAAGAAACTAAATCCCTACATTTGAGCTCAGTCAGGACAAATGGATTTACAGTTTAATTCAATCGGCTTTCATGCAAACAGTATCTATCGATGTCAGTGTAGTGTATTGTAATATACGTATTTTATCTGTTCTAAAATTCTTAATTCACTCTAAACTGGATCTTATTCAATATTTATACAGTAGCTCAGCTCTAACATGACCTCATGTTAATATTAAACGTACCATCATTTTATAATATTCGATTGCCAATATTTCAATCATCTTGAAACACAGGCTATTTATAACCAGCAGGTTATTATTGCCCAGGGCTAGAAACTGATCGTATTATTTTCTTTTGTTCAAGAAGTCGATCTACTAATATCTGTTGATTAATCAATGAAAACAACCAAATTTGATTCAGCAGAACGACCTCAAAATAACGTTTTTCGACTCTAGAAATCGAGCAGATCTGCTGAATCGCGTTTATTTTCACCAGCTACTAATGAAGACAGATGCTGCGAACACCGAACTTCGAGAAGTAGTCAATCACTTTTTGTATCGAACAACATCCAGTTCCCAGAGTTCTATATACTGTATAATGGTAGGTGTAGCAAACCATGAAGTGAATGTCTCATTTATTTCGGGTGGGAAGATTGAGCACTGGCTTCATGAGGATGAGGAGGAGAAGGAGGAGAAGAGGAGATAGAGAAGAAGAAGAAGAAGAAGAAGAAGAAGAAGAAGAAGAAGAAGAGAAAGGAGAGATAGATGATGATGGTGTTTGCTGTTTCACTAAGGAGCATCCAGATCGTTTTGGAAAGGGTCTGATAAGTGATGATCGGGTTTTCCTGCCACAAAGTTTGGTTTAGTCGACTATCCCGCAAGGTATCAAGAACAAGTAGAAGAGGAAGAGAAAAAAAGGAGGAGAAGGATAAGGAGAAAAATAAAAGAATGGTAACGAGGAGAATGCATGAGAAGAGGAGTAGGATTGGATTGGAAGTAATTATAGCAGTTTGAAAATAAGAAGAGCAATAAATAACGAAAACAAGAAGAATCAATGCAAAAAATATTGAGTGAATATTGAAAAAAGAAAGTAGCAAGATAAAGATCAGAAGAATGAGAAAGAAAATAATCATGAGCAGGAATGATGAGAGGAGGAGAATGAGAAGTAGAAGTAGCAGTATACAAATAAGATAAACAATAATTGGAAACAAGGAAGATAGAAAAGAAAAAGAACTAATGCAAGGAGAAGTAGCCAAAGAAGCAGAAGAAGAATAATAATGAAGAGGAGGAGGAGAAGAAGAAAAGAAGAAGGAGAAGAAGACAATGTAGAAGAAGAAGATGAAGAAGGAAAGAAGAAGAAGAAGAAGAAGACAAAGATGAAGAAACACAAAGATTGATAACGCTCCAAAAAAAGTTGAAATTGAGCACAAAAGCAATGATAAACTCTAAAGCTATAAACCCCCCCCCCGCCACAATTGATAGAAATCAGGTGCATAGGAGAAGGAAGGAGAGGAATGTTACAAACGAATGACGTGGCAGGTGAATAAAATGTAGGAATAAAAGAATAAGGAGAAAAAGAAGAAGAAAAACTAGAATAGAGAGAGACAGGAAAGTGTAAGGAGCGCATGTTAGAGAAAGAGGATGGATGGGATTGATTCCCGGCAAACATCGATCAATTGATTAATGCCGCTGCGAGCCCTAAAAGGATCAGGAAGCAGATGAAGTGAGAAAAGTTGCAAGGATAAGGTGGAGAATCCTGCAGGATTTGCCAGGATGGGGGGGGGGGAACTAACTTTCTATTGTGTGTGCCTGAATACTTTGGTGAAGAAGATCCTTTTCCTGAATCCTTGCTAACCAACATCACCCTTCAGTGTGATCCCGCAAAACTGACTGTACTGATTGCAATTCCCTTCACTCTCTTCTTTTTCTTATTCTTCTTCTTCTTCTTCTTCTTCTTCTTCTTCTTCTTCTTCTTCTTCTTCTTCTTCTTCTTCTTCTTCTTCTTCTTCTTCTTCTTCAGTTTCTATCCAACTGCTGTTTTGTCTCCGTCTGCATCTCTGTTCGAAGCCATCGCTCACCTGAACCCTTTTCTCCTTGCCACAGATAGAAACCGCACTCTATAGACTGAGACGTTCTAACAAATTCGCATGATATAACATTCTAACTTCCTTTTTCTTGTTTTTCCATATCACTCCATTTCTTTTTCTCATTTCCTAGGTAATACTCTCTTCTAACAAATTGAAAAACTCAAAATAAATTTGTCTTCTTGTCTAGGTAATACTCTCTTCAAACAAATTAAAAAATTCAAAACAAATTCTTACACTGAATATAACTCATATTCTTCTGCATAAATCTATTTCAATTTGAAAGTTTCTTGGAATAATCGAAATTTATTTTACATCCAAACAAGCTATGATCACCCAGGTTATCAATTATGCACTTACTCCAATTACTAATAAATATTTTATTTCATTATTACAATCATCTTACATCATTTTTTTACCTGAGATAGAATTATGTCTGTGAAGTCTAAACTAACGATTCATAACAATTTAATTTGTCAGGCAGTAACCTAACTCAACAGACATGATAGAATTCACATCGTAGAAACAAACCATAACAGAGCATAAGCTGGCAAACTATTAATACATGGGTGTCTCTAATATACCTTAAATTAGTTGAAAATTTATATTTTATGGCCCGTTTTCCACTGAAACGAAAACCAGGTATGAGGAACAGTGGATTGTATACAAAAAAAAACTCATATTAATATTAATGTCATATTAAAACAATATTAGAGGATCAATTAGATATCAATCAATGGATTATCGCCTTCATTGCATGAACACTAGGAATATATTGACTGAATACCTTCTTTTCATAAAATTTTATACAATAACCTTGAAAATTATAACTAATTTAGGAAGGTCTCCTTACACAAGACATCCTTATAACTGATTTATAACAGCTTATGTCCAGTTTGACGGTACCTTACCACGTTATTCAATTCATTGTTAATTTATTGAATAGATTTCGATGGAACATCGAAATGCATGCTTTAACAACTCTATTAAGAATAACTCGGGCACAATACACACTTATAAGTAAATAGTATAGAAGAAGAATAATTTCACTTCAATTTTTTCTAATCCATAACCATGCTAAGCTTTAGGTTAGAAAAATCCAGGATCCAGGCTCAGAAGGATGCATCACTAAACAAATAAATCTAATAAACCGAACTTCATCAGCCAAAAAACTTCAAGGTCATACTTTTTTACCAATTAAAGCTTATCTACCGCCGACATTAGCCAAGCATCGAACTGATAAAATTTAAGTGCAATCTTGTAGTCGAAAAGGCAGCCAAAACCTGAGATGAATGAACTTGTAGCCTCGAACTCTACCGATACGGCTGGATCTCTTTCACACAAGGAGTATTCGGATACAGAAACAAAACAAAAAAGCAGGAAAAGATAAAACTACTGGCATATAGCATAGGGTGGCAGACAGGTTCTAGAGTGGAAAGTCGTGTACTAATTATTTGGGAGGCTGCTATTCTTAGTTCGGCAAAAAGTCTATGGCCAGGTTCGGTTATCTCTTCTTCTTTTTTCTCTTTTTTCCACTCTGCACTTTGTTTCTCACTTCACGGTGGGTCTTCAGGTCTATCGCGAATGACCTTCGAAAGATAGCTCTGCTGTGCTTATATTTCATAATGATAAGTGCACCTATAGTGTGATATCCCTAATATTGCTTTGAAGATTCGAAATTCAAACCAACAATCATTTAATAATTTTGAGATGTGGAATACAACATTGGGTAGAAATGGAATGTAGGAGCGACTTTCAAGTTATAGTAAAAAGTATTTTGCAAGATGACTTCCTTTTCTCTTTTTTTGGTAATAGAATAGTACTGAACGGATTCGAATAATTCGTTTAATTCAAACTAAATAAAGTTCACTCCTTAAAAAAAGAAGTTTCACGAAAAATAACACATTTAACAATAGTTTTTATTTACTGAAATAGCCTTAGTTTCACCCCCACAAAGAAGACTACGTATGTGTTCAGTTCCGGGTAGCCCATATAGGATTACTTTTAAGTAATCGCAAATTTATTGGCTATAATTGCCTATACATTTCTCAAAGTTCAGAAATACTTGTCATTAGAAAAGATTAACAAGGACCCAATAATTAAAATCGAATGAACATATAATATTTTATAGACAATCATTTTAATAATAATATTATATTAAATTTTAATTGTATTTCTTCATACATAAACATAATTATTCTAATGTGTAAAGTACAGTAATTATCATAGTATCATCAGAATATTCGTAGTTTATTATTATTTATGAAATAAGAATTCAAATTATTGCAGACTTGAATAATAATTGATGCAAATGTCTTAAGTTATTGGATCATTGCAAAATGTCTGAAACTAGATCCTGAAATGACAAAAAAATTCTTCATCAAAGTTATCATAAACTGGTTTGGCTGTTTCACCTACTCTACATCCATTAGTGCGTTTTCAAAGACTTCACAGCAGACAGAAGTGCTGATAAAAAGCAGCATTTTACTGGTCACCTGCATTAGTGAAGGACAGTCTTCGCCTTTTAATGGTCATGTTCCACTCGTGTTCTTATCTGCGGCAATAATTCAGACTCCCATCAGCTGATTACATCGATGTGACGTCATCTGAAGAGTAAAAGTCGAGGAGTTACTTTGGTTGAGAACATTCCCCATGTCCACACTTGGGTCGATTATTGTGTGCGGCAGGATTCTTTTAAATTGTCAGAAAACAGCTGATTGATGTACGCTCGTTTACTAACGTTAAATCAGCTGTTTATTGTGTGTGGCAGGATTCTTTTAAATTGTCAGAAAACAGCTGATTGATGTACGCTCGTTTACTAACGTTAAATCAGCTGTTTTCTGACAAGTTAAAAGAATCCTGCTATACAAGCATTTGTTTTTCCGCCTAATTTTGGTAGGAGTGGCATGCTGCAACGCAAGGTGATCCTAACCCTTGTATTTGTCTTGCGCTTGCAGCATGCTTGAGCCGCACACAAAATCGACAAAGTGTAGACATGGTGATAGATCTTTACATGAACTTTAGCTTACACCTTGTATTCCTGGTGACCGCTGGAAGCCAGCTCCGCTAATTATAATTATAAGCATCAGAATTGCTGCCCTGAAGCTCGAAACCGACCTAAATCTGTAGGTAAATTAATCTTTCATCGTCATTCAATTGCACACATAAAACAATTTAATTTGTAACTGTTGAAGCTTTTCAATTATTACTATGTTTATTACGGTTATTACTGAGAATTCTGGTCATAATAATTATTTTTAACTTGAATTCCCACTTGATAGAACACAATACTGGCGTTCTGAATTTTTGGATCCATGACGAACTGCGAAGTGAACACTATTGTTTCCACACTAGAATTGACGACATGCAGTCAAATTGACTGCATTTGACTGCATGTCGTCAATTCTAGTATGGAAAAAATATTGGCGTTTAAGTCCTTCTTTTGCCGGTGATGCCAATTTACCTGTGAATACAGTGGCTCTAATTTTATAATCGCACCATGAATTCTTTTCTTGAGTTGTGTATCCATACTTTTTTCTACTGGTAAATAACACTATTTCGAAAACACTTTCAAGAAAAAATAACTTGATTTTCACTTACATAGTGGCGATCGTTCCATCCTGATGTGGGACATCATCAGACTCATGATGAGTCTGAGTCTGATGATGTCATACACCTTGATTTTCACTTACATATTGACGATCGTTTCATACTCGTGTTGGACATCATCAGACTCATGATAAGTCTGAGTCTGATGATGTCCTACACCAGGATGAAACGATCGTCACTATGTAAGTGAAAATCAAGTTATCTCTACTTAAAAGTGTTTTTAAAATAGCGTTAATTGTTTTCTATTAAATTATAGAGACACTTATTTTATATTGTTACTTTTGCGCTAAATATTGGATTGGAAAGAGAACGTTCATTATTCTTCTACGAATAGATTGCATTATTAGGAAAGGAACATTTTTTGCCCTACATCTGCATTCTGTATTCATTCATCAAAGAACAGTGGTTGAGCAGATGTCATTCAGTAGCTAGGACTCATTAGCGAACCATAATTCTTTCTCGACTAATGAATGAGCCTGCTTTCAAGTCGGGCTCCCGAACAGTTCATGAATGGGCGTCCTTGTGTTGTTGTAACGACAGGGAGCCTGGGGTCTGGTGACATCTCCATGGGGTGTCCTGGTCAATTCGGTCAGAGATCATCTGTTCAGGTTTCGGCTCAGCAGTCAATCCAGAAAACAGACTTATGTATTCTGATTTTGGATTTCAAGTTGTTTGAACTATATTGCGGTATTGTCATGGAGAAAACATTACACAAGCTTTATTTGCATCTGTTTGAAAGTATTACACAGGTATTAGACCGAGGTTACTAGAAACTGTCTCTAGTAGCCTTGCATTAGACTACTTGCGAATGCTTTCTCTGTGGTTTTATGCTTATAAGCTACAGTACTGCCAGATTGCATAGCACTTGACCAAATGTGAAAGCATAGCAGTTAGCAGCGTTTCACAGCTGTTGCAGTTCTTGGTAGTGATCCACAAAATTTCTGAAGTCGAAAATTTGAAGAAATCGACTACCCCATTTTACGCTTAAGTTGGAAATTTGAACTGAATTTGATAAATTTGAACATTTCATCAGAACTATCACATAGAAGATACCGAATACCCCTTCCATGCAAGGTTAACCCTGCTTTCGATGACAAGGTTACTGGGTTACCAGACTTTTAGCACAATCAAAATGTTTTTATTTATTTATTTGAAAACCACGAATCAAAATATCATCAATATTTCAAACCAAAAGGATGCTTATTATTGTTGTATTGTACCAAACCACTAACATGAAAAAATCATAGTAGTAAAGCATGCCATTATAAAACTATAAGAGCCGATTGCACAGATATCAAGTTCCATTTAACCTTCATAAAATGACGTCACTTTAAAGAGTTTAACAGGAGTTATGTTCTATAAATTGGTTCTGTTTGATGACAATATCATTTTGCGGTGCTTAATTCAATTTAATTTTTGTAAAGCTGGCATCTAGTAATATCTTTTAATAAATCCAATGTGAAGGAATTTGAAAAGGAATAACGAAATCATGAATGGATTGAAATCAAATCCATCAATATTGCATTTATATGCCAATTCTTTGGAGCAGAATTTTCCAATCATTGTGAGATTTGGGTCAGCAAGGTGAACAACCCCTTCCAAGGTCCAAATCCTTTATCAATCCGTCTATATTCTTTCACATTCCATCTATATATCTGTGTTACCGGAACAGGTATTATATCTATATATCCCTCACATTCAATCCATATATCTGTGTTTTCTAAAGGATTTATATCTATATATCGGCGTCCTCTCCAGGAACGGAAGCTCCCAGAAAATCGCAGAGCAAGCAGAGTGGATAGGAGGAGGAATTCGGACTGAATCTGAATGCAAAAGAAGGCGGTAGAAACGTGACCAGTGGGGAGGACAGATGCTGAGATAGAAAAAGACGAAGAAAAAGAAGATAGAATAAGGTCAGGGTAGTGGAGAGGGGAGAGATACATTGATAAATGTAGTGTGAATCCAACTGTGGACCCATTCAGGCTCAAATCTTGTACGGACCCCTATTCATCTTGCATTTTTGCTTGTCCATCGGCATGTCGTTTTTTCAAATAAAGTATTTCTTCTTCATCTGCTTCTCTGTCCTCGTTGTTTTTTTCTTCTTCTTCTTTTTTATTCTTCTTCTTCTTCTTTTTTAATCTTCTTCTTCTTTTTCTTCTTCTTCCCCTTCTTCCTCTTATTCCCCTTCTTCTTATTCTACTTTTTGTCAGTCCCATCCAAATCAGATAGCTCAAGTACTTACCAAATTCAATACTGTTGAATTTAATAGACTTGGTACCTCTATTTTTGGAGAACTGAGTTGAATGGTTTATGAATACAGTTATGATCACATAAGCCTCCCCTACTCCAACATTTTTTTTGGGGTTCTTTAAGAATTGATTGATTAATGCTCTCGTAACTATTGGGTAATACTTTTACAGTACGGCCATCACAATTCACTTCAAAATTCACATTCAAAATTCCCATTGAAGTGACCAAGCATAATAATATAGAATGTGAACCAAAATAGTTTGCAATTGAAAAAAAATCTTGATCAAAAGTAAGTTTAACTCCCCTCAGTAGAGATGTGTTCAACTGTTCAATGTGTTCAATATAGTACAAAAATAGTAAGAAAATCTTCAAAATAGTTCAATAATACAATGCGTACCCCTAATGTGTTTAATAGTTGTTGCTGTCTCCAGATTGGCTATTTTTCAACCTCACATTTCCGAAAGAAGAAACTAGACTATCAATCACATATCTAGTGTTATATCAATAAGAAGTTTACTCAATAACATAATTTGTTGTGACATTGTGACTACTTCTAGCTTTTTTATGCAACATAGATATCCTCCACTGTATCACCTCAACATTAAATTGGAGAAGCCTCACATATCACAACCTGAAAACAGCATTCTACCATGACAGAAAAACTAAAAAAATTAAAGTTTGATGGAGACTGTACTGGAGTATCTGTCTGTTGTGCAACAGAGAGATACTCTCATAGTCTGGTCGAAAGTCGTCTTTTGAAAAATGCCACTTGAAGTGTCCAGGCTCCAGACAGAGCTAGGATCATTATTTGTGGACTTCTGTACAACGTAGCCAGATACTAGAAAAGCACTCTTCTCATTTCGAGGACAATTTTTCACCCCTCAGACAAACGTCAACTGATAAAGCCACCTTTCCCCACCGACGTTCACTGTTGACCAAAACCAGATGCCCATCCACATCTCTATCTTTTTCTATCTACCTCTATCTCTTTCCTTCCTATTTTCTTGTACTAATTCATCCAACTATCCTCCATTTCCTTGCGGGAATAGTCTAATTCATTATAATCAATCACTAATTTTCTCTATCCATCTATTTATCTTTCTTTCAATTTCTTATTTTCTTGTACTACTCATTCCCCTATTCCTCATTTCCCGTGGCGAAGCGTGGTATACTTAACCGGTCATCGCCGGGTATATTTCCTATAGGACATATCCCGGCGATGACCGGTTAAGTATACCACGCTTCGCCACTACTCATGGTAATAGTCTTATTTCTTATCATCTATCACTGATTTCACAGGGCAAGACTTAGCTACTTATGTAGTTTATCTAATGACCTCAAATCTTTTCTTCAAAAGCTACTCCATTGAATTGTGAGCACTTTAGTAAATTGTTCTCATCAAAACATAAAAATATAGCAGTGATTTGAACAGAATCTCTAGAGAACAATCATGCCCCAAGGTATAAAGCTTATACCTTGTGAAATACAAGATATTGAAAGGAAATATTAACAAGGAATATTAATAATTATTAGGAATATTAAATATCAATTGGAATATTAAATATTATTAGGGATATTAATATGGAAAGGAAATACAAGAATTCTACCATCATACATCACCCGGCCTTGAAAAATAACTCCAAAACAATAACAATATTTATCATTGAAATTTATGAACGAAACTCTCTCATGATAGGAAACTTGTTTTACCAAACCTAGTCGATAACGCATTATTATTTAAAAATTTCATTATTTAACTTTCTGTGTAGTAGTGAAGGTGACATTGTGGTAGTTATCCATATTCAATTAGAAGACTTGAAATTGTTATAACCGCATATTTAATAAAACATCGAGATACCGATTTCGGTTGTTACACCATTATCAATCTCTGGTAACTAAAACTAAAATACACACAGCAAAAATTATACTCGTGACCGAGCGCTGTGATTGGGACTTGAACGGCCTATCGACGTGAACAGTTTCTACGAACGTCATAGCAATGGCGGTTCAAACAAGTAACCGCCCATTGTGGGAGGAGCTTATCTAGGCCAATGGCAGGCGTTCACCTTGATAGGCCGTTCAACTCCCAATCACAGCGCTCGGTCACGAGGTTTTAAATAAACCTATCCTGCATCGTTCAGCAATGTAGGTTACTATTCAATCAATATTTTCTGTATTAGTCCTCGACTAGGTGCTATAGTAATAACGAAAAAAAATATTTTTTTAAAACGTGGTTCGAGAGGAGCTGCAACGGTACACAACTACGGCAATCACACGTTTATCGCAAAAGCAAAAACTGGAAGAACATCTCCATAGTGGGTGATATCTTGGGGTAAAAACGTATTGCTGAAATAACACTACTTTTGGAGAAAAAGGAAAGAATACATCACGTGTTCAAGAAGATGTGGAAGGAATGGAAGAAGAAGAAGAAGAAGAAGAAGAAGAAGAAGAAGAAGAAGAAAAGAAGAAGAAGAAGAAGGAATGGATGAGCATGCAAAAGAGTAAGGGAAGAAGAAGAAGAATAAGTAGATGAAGATGTGAGGAGGAGGAAAAGGAGGAGAAGTAGGAGGAGTAGGAGGAGGAGAAGGAGTAGGAGGAGGAGGAGGAGGAGATGATCGTGACGTGAATCCAGTGACAGTCTAGGTCATTGGGATACATCTTATTGGTCCGAACACTACCAATTTATAGCCAATAGACGTATTGCCACTATCCCAAATATACAGAACATTATTGAGAAAACTAAATATTATTTTTGTGTCCATTAATAGTATCCATTTATCCATGATTGAATATTATTAATAAATATATGTCTCTTTTTCAGGTAAATTGGAAATTCAACAAACTAACAGAGCCTTACTATATGTACGTGAGTCTTAATAGTCTTATTATACTGTAATAATATCAAATGCTTTCAATTATTGATTGGGGGAATTATACGGGGGGAATTCAGTGTGCCCCACGAAGAGGTTTAAACATTTAATTTCATATTACGTGCCCATTCGTGCTCCGAACTTTTTTAAACTCTACACAGTTTACAAAGTAGGTTCTAAACATATTCTGGGAGAATTTCAGCTCCCTAACCTCTGTAAAAACAAAATGGCAGCATATTGAAAAAAAAATACTTTAAAAACATAAAAAAAGTGTTTTTGGTTTTGTGGGTACCTTATGAAGTAAGCTATTCCTTTCAAGGTTACTTAATGGATGAAATTTGATCAAATTTATTGCATAGATTTGACAAAACGTACAGATATAAACTTATCACTAACTCTACCAACAAAACATTATCTCTAACCTTTTATTCTCATTCTCCATGCAACTTCGAACATTTCGAATCATTAATCATACCACAAACGATCATAAAAGCAACCATAGTTTCAAAAATCAATTATTTAGCTTTTTTTCCAAAAATGGCATGACACAATATCACCCCAATCCATGGATCCAACATTCAAATCCATTCGTTTCTATAGAATAGGCTATTATTCTATAGAATACAGCGCTAAATACGATCAATTAAAGAAAGTGTATGAATTGTTTATTCAACAATATGGGATATAGACGCAACTTTGAATAACGTACGTGTATAAATGTGATCGCAAGATGCTTTTATAAATGATAGTATGCGTTTGTTTGTTTTAGTAGATGTATTTGTGAGAGTTTTATCAGTCGTACCAACCAAAAATATTGAATAACACAAACGCTAAATGCAATCAATTAAAAACGTGCTGCCACTACAGCATTGTTTTCAGGGCAAAACCAGAGATACGGAGACGCCATATTGGTTTTTGAATGAATGGTCACTCAATTCATTCATTCATTGAATTGCTCCCCCCCCCTCTCCACCAATATCCGAACAATACACCTGCAATGCTCTTCACCAGTGATAGGGGGATCAATTCCCCCTACCCCCTTCTGACAAAACGTTCAAAAGCTGACATAACTCTGATTTATTGTTGGAATCCGATAATAGTATTTATAGCAGTCGATATCTGAATTGTGTTCAGGGGTACCCCCCATTCTTCCCCCGTCTCAATGTAGGATTGGTGCCATTTTGAAATCGCTCCCCCCCCCTTCAATACCACCCGCCGAATTTTGATATCCCACGTGTTTTGCACAAACACCCCTAAAATCTGCTGAGTTTGGACCGCAGTTGTCTGTGTTTTTGCTGACAGTGCAATATTTGTATGAAATGTGGAGTCAGCAGTATTTGATTTTATATGATTTTGTCTGTTGTATGTATAATAATTTTTAAACTAGTGATTTTCACTTTTAATTGATTTGATTGTAATTTAATTAATTGTTTAATGATTTGATTTTGAGTTTTAATATTAATTTTGGTGAACATTCCGTTAATAAATAGGTGAATGACCAGTATCATTCTATCTTATTCTCAATATAACTCGTATTCTGATAAAACAGGAATAATTCTGGTAAGTTCTAATATTTATGTTTGATAAAATCGTTTGTAAACGATAAACATTTTTCTAATAAAAATACTCAAATGTCTTATTCGATATTACAACTACTTCATATTTTCTGTTCCATTGATGATCAAGGAGTTTCGAAATATTAAAGAAATGTTAAAGAATACTGAAGAACGAATAATATTGAAGAAAGTGAAGAAGGAAATAATATTCATATACAAAAACCACATAAACCATATTCAAATGGATAAATCGAGGGTAAGACCTGAAATCTTGACTGGAAATAGAAAGCTCCATCATTATCTGAATCTAAAAGGCTGTTTCAGCCTAATTCAAACCAGCATTGACACCTGAATAAGAATGATAACAGACTAAAATGTGGGTTTAGTTTTTTATTGGTATGCTCCGGTCCATTACTTCCACTTAAGTGTCTTCCGAACTTCGTTTTATTTTTCTATCTTTCTCCAGTTTTGATTGGCATCACCGTCTCATTTACGTTCTCCAGTTTCCCAGGTCATAAATTTTATCGCCCTGTTTAGTAACTGCTTTGTTTTCTATATAAGCCGGACAACTTGTTTACATATGTACCACATTGCCGGGTCATCGCCTCTCTTTCTTTTTCTTCTTCTTCTTCTTCTTTCTTCTTCTTCTTCTTCTTCCCCCTTGTACTTTTCCTTCCCCACTTCTTCTCCTTTCTCTGTCATCGTCGTCTTCACTCTCAAATCCTCATTTCCATTTTCTCATCGGATCTGAATGGATGATTATTATCATGTGAGTGTGTGTGTGTGGGCATCACTAGATATACCAGTTCTACTTTTCAAAGTTTTGTTCTTTTTAGACACATAAAAGCTCATTAGTGTTGGCCAGCTAATCCAGTCGGAGTATTCAAAAAAGATTGGAGTTGAGACTGAAATGTGATTGGTCTCTATGATACTACGATATCATCATCAGAATTAATATTTATAATAATCAATCAAATAATTATAATTCATTCTTCCAATAAACAATGTGGGAGCATACGAGGAAACCCCAAAATTTGCTCCCCAATCTTAATCAACATAATTGAAATACAAAAGCAATTTACAGTGAACTTGAGAGAAAAAATCTTCAAACTAGAAAATAAAAAGTAAAGTATACAATTCAATATTGAATTTGAAACTAATAATTAAAACCAAGGAGTTATTATTTGTTGAGAGTCAATTATTTTTATTTTTTAATCAATTATATTAATTAGGAGTCAATTATTTGACGGCCTGCCACACTTTAGAATATCATTCACTCTTGTATAATAAACTCAAACAATATTAATGGTCAGTAGTATATAGAATTCAAATTTCATTTATTCACCAATTGAAATATATTTACAATACAATATTATTACAGTATTTATGAATATATTCCCTGAATGGATGAATGCAGGTATGGATCGATCAATATGATTGGTAGTTGGACGCCAACCAATATCAAGATGCTCGCCTGCTATTGGCCAAAGCAAGCCACTCCTACAGTAGGCGGATCATACAAGCGTCATCATATAGCTCATACAACGAAATCATAATATACAATTATCATTGCATTGTATGTGTATTGTATTGTAGTTCTATAATATTATTTTTGATCAATGTCTTTGACTGAATAAACTCGTATGGTTAATATTTCAAATTCAAATTCATTTATTCATTTAGTAATCCATTTATTTATATCGCAGTAAATCAACTCAAAACTGTTTTTCCAGCTCTGAAATAATCTGAGATTGTGTTTTAATCTAGACCACCAGGCTAATCAGTCCAAGAATGCAAGTAGCTGAAGAGATTGGACAGCTTAATGTCAGTATTCAAGTATAAAATACAGATCTGACTGGAATCTGAGCGCTTATTGGATGATTGCAACCGATTCAAACAAGATTGTAATCCACCTTGTAGCCTACAAACCGGTCATTCATTCTCTCGGTCTTTCTCACTCACACCGTCATTCATAACCATTCGCTCTCTCACTTACTTTCATTCATACAAATTCACTCTACGGTTCACACTGTTTCATTCACTTCTATTACTTACGAAATTTACAAGATGAGATGAATATTTGTTTGTAGACCGAGCGTGCTGCAATTCAAAACAATTGGTGTATAAAAGGAGTATAAAAGATTATAATTATAAGAGTATAAGTATAAGAGTATAACAGGAGAATAATATGACTTCTGTTCTCCCTGGTATAATAACGATATCTACATTGAATTGAACATTCAATGGACAGCCGTAAATGAACCAGAGTTCAAAGTATTGGAAGCAAAATATCATGATTTAATTTAACCATTGACGATAAATTAACTGTAAATAACCATTAACAGTAATTTGGACACAACCTCAACATTATTACTCTTTTTATTACAAAATTCAGGAAGAGAAGCAGTTTAGTGCGACTGCATATTTCTCTTTTCTGTTTAAAGATAATACGAGTAGTTTTAAAGATAATCTATTTATAACCACCTCGCTCTCCAATATAGACCCGATAAACAATACTTGCATCTGATTGGTCGAAATAGTTCCGTTTCACAAAATGGCGTCGATAAATTAGATTGCAGATAGTAGTGTACAACAACAAATGCACTATAATACTCGCTTGTGATTGGTCGACTATGAATGATAATATCATCCAATCAGATGCGAGTATTATACTGTTTTCCAGAGTATAGATATAGATATAGAGTATATTATACTCTATCCCAGAAGTTGTTGAATTCGTCTATAACTACTGTCAGTTTTTCCAATACCCACATTACTCAACTGTTTTTTTATGTGTGGAGAGACAGTTCCAGACTCAAAACCAAGACGAATCCAATTTTTTAAAACCATCTGTCATCGCAGTAAAAATGCAGTCTCATTGGCCAGACAGGTACCCCGATTGGGAGAGGGTTGAAAAACACAAGAAACAATAGGAAATTTATATGTTAAATATGTGAGTAGTGCGTGGTCACGGATTCTGCCTCAACTTCCGGTCGCCATCTTGGATCCGCCATCTTGGATCCGCCATTTTGGATCCGCCATCTTGGATTTTGAATTTTATGGAAATTTGAATTTGAATTTTTGGTCAGCAGTTTTTTTGTCGTCTCTTCCGGTCAGCTGTTTTTGTGACGTCACTTCCGGTCGGCCATCTTGGATCCGCCATCTTGGATTTTAAATTTTGGCGGGAAATTTGAATTTGAATTTCTGGTCAGCTGTTTTTGTGACGTCAGAGAACATGTGTTTTCAAGGTCAGGGTTGGGGTGTGTCACTTCCGGTCATGTGTTTTTGGTCGGCCATATTGTGTCGGTCATATTTGATTTGTGCGGGAAATTTGAAATGAGAGAATAAGCGGAAATTTGAATTTAAGATTTTGTGAGGTGTTTTAGTGTGTGACGTCATATGAGGTCGGCCATTTGAAAAAAAAAAAAAAGTGTGTATGTGAAAATGAAAATTGAATTGATGATTGAGAGGATGATGATGATGATATGTGCAGATGATGGGTGGGGGGTGAGGATAGACTCTAGGGTGTATGAGGATGAAGAATGTGAAGAGGATGATGGAAGCTAGGTGCAAGGAGGGATAGACTCTAGTGAAGTATGGGGGATGAAGAATGTGAAGAGGATGATGATGAAAAAGTTGGGTGCAGATGGTGGGTGGGGTGGGGATAGACTCTAGGAGTATGATGATGAAGAATGTGAAGAGGATGATGATGATGATGATGATGATGATGATGATGATGTAAGTTGGATGCATGGGGAGGTGTGCTCTAGGGGAGTATGAGGATGAAGAATGTGAAGAGGATGATGATGATGAAAGCTGAGTGTGAGGATGTGCTCTAAAGAAGTGTGAGGATGAAGAATATATGGAATAGTAAGGACTTACCCTATCTGCTACACCTGCACCCAGCTCCTCCTGCACCCAGCTCCTCCAGCACCAGCTCCTCCTGTAACCAGCTCCTTCTGCACCAGCTCCTTCTCCTACACTGCTTGCAGTCTGAATGTCTGTAGATGGTTCAATTTCCACACCACGTAAAATGACGTATGAACCGTTGGCGCGCTTTTTTTAAAGTGGTATCCCCAATAGGCCTAATCCACTGAATACCAAATTTCCTAATCTGGGAAAACCGTTACTAATTAACCGCAAAACCGGAAGTGACGCACAGAGATAAAATTCATTTTCAACAAGGATAATCTATTTCTAATCTGGGAAAACCGTTACTAATTAACCGCAAAACCGGAAGTGACGCACAGAGATAAAAATCATTTTCAACAAGGGTAATCTATTTCTAATCTGGGAAAAACCGTTACAAATTAACCGCAAAACCGGAAGTGATACACACAGTAAAACCCTTATCAAATATTCCAAGAAAAATTATTTTAGTAGAAAGCTTATCCACCCATAATTCGATACAATCATCACCACTATCATAAAAGTTAACCAAAACTTCATTGTAATGATTAGTAATTTCAAGATTGTTATTGGTAGATCATCCATGACTTCAAAACACTTCTTCAGTCAACTGACTACTGAAACCATTCAACAAAATAGGGTAGGAGTGTACGACAATACATAAAACTAATCAGTTGAGCTTTAGCAGCAGAGGAGTAAACACCTCAATGACGCTTGTCATGCTCTTCTCCAATATGATTCCTTTTCCACACCACGCAATGACGTAGGAATCGTAGGCGCGTTAAAGTTTTTTATAGTGGTTTTTCCCCTATAGGCCTATCATCCACTTTTACATTATATAATACAAACATTAGTATGTACATAATGTAATATTATTTTGAATACGCATCAAATGCTGTGGTGTATTGTGCATAACCTATAGTAATAATTTTAAAATGTACAAATATTTTTGTACATTTCTTTTAAATTTATCATAGCCAGCAAATTGCAAGCTTGAAACAGTGAGCAATAAAAGTATTCAACATCAAATTGATAGAAGCGTGGATGAGATTGAATCTCAATCCTATTATCCATCTCAACCAGATGTATTTATAAAAGTAGTTGCATTGTGAGATCCCGATCCCTGTATCAATTTAATGACTTCAGTTGGGCTCGTTGTCGCCCACAATACAACTACACATAGATTATGTACTGTTTCCAGATGGATTTATAAAAAAGTAGTTGCATTGTGAGATCCCGATCCCTGTATCAATTTAATGACTTCAGTTGGGCTCGTTGTCGCTCACAATACAACTACACATAGATTATGGCACAATAATCACCTCTCAGCATTTGATAAGCGATTCACTCAATTTTACCAACGATTCACACAAGTTTACCAACAATTGCATGAAGGTGGTTCAGTTTCATCCCTACAACTAGATCTTGTGAGTACTCTGAATAATAAATTGTAAATACAGGACAAAAATAATAAAATTCTATACAATAAAAATCTTCAATATTCCTAACTATACAAACACTAAAGCTACCTGTGAGTTGTGAATACAGAGACAGAAAAAAAGATAAATCTATATAACTACCTATTTGTTATTTATACAATATATATTGCAAACACCAGTGAAAATATTGTGTATGTACATAAATAAATAAATAAAAACTATACAACTTGTCTACTATACATTATTGATAATCATGATCCAATCTTATTCTTATTGTGATGGTTGATTTCTTCCTGCTGTTGTTCTTCAATTTTATAATGACCCCATGCATATGTATTAATTTTATCGTTACAAATGTAACGTTTATTGTCATAAGGACTTAGTGATAGTTTAGAAATATCCATACTGTAAATTTTGTGATCAGTACTTCTCAATGTTGTGAATTTAGTATATGTGTGAGTTTTATCAAATAAACAATTTTTGTATAAATCAAAAGTTAAATCTTTTTCAATACAAATTCTAGCCACACCTTTAGCCACCTTTTTTTCATTGTTTGAATACGTGAACGAGTACATTTTAGATTTCAAGCCCACAAATTCAAAAATTTGGTTTCCCTTCATTTCATCTTTAAACTTTCCAAGAACTTTAGCATTAGTTGGGTCATAGCAAGGGTGATTTTGTGGATACTCTGAAGTATCATACAATGAAATATTATGTTTTATGTCTTCAAATATACAGGGCGTTTCTATCTTGTACATGAAAGAATCTGTATCTGTCATTAGGAGTTTTACATTATTTTTGTACAAGGGTTTGATGTGATTGTAATGGAAATTGTACATAATATTTTTACTCAGTTCCAATACAGTCACTCCTACATAAACTGGTCGGTTGAGGTAAATTTCACTCTTTTTCATGCGTACACCGACCAGTGATTCATTGTAAATGTGCCAGTCTTGGACACGGGGTTCGGCTATTACTTTATCCAATTCTTGGGGGTTGGTAACTAGCTTGAAATCCATTCTTCTACGAACGTTTTCAAGGGTCTTGCCATACACCGCGTTATTCGCCAATTTTCAAAGGTCACGTTCAAAACTATTCTTAGCTTTCACGTAACTCTGTATTAAAATCTATATATGGTTTCAACCATTGACTTTGGTTGAATTTGATTGCACGGTGTATTTTTACAAGTTTTAGACCCAACTGTAAATATAGTTTGAGATTACGGTAGTGAAGGATATAATTTGATTTATTTTCAAGAGTGGTCATTAATTTTTCTACTTTAACGTTTGTTCTATTGGGGTCAGTTTGGTAAGTTGAAAGATGAGATGAAGGGGGAAGTTTCTTTTCAGGAGCAAGAGGGTAATCAGAGTGTGAATCATGAAGATGTTGAGGGTACTCCAAATCAACTTGAAGTAGGTAGCCTACATCAGAATCATCAGGTACCCCCATTACATCAAATTTTGAAATTTCACTCTCTGATAGCCATCTGAATCCGGAATGTGGTAACCTTGAAATCATACTGGCTCCGTACAGATTATTACAATCAATATAATGAATAAATGATGATGGCTTTGAAGGGTCATATTCGCAACCCATAAATTTATTGTTTGTTTAGCATATCGAGTAGGAATCATACTGATTCCTCCTCTTGCTGAAGCTTCAAAAACATATGCATTTCAGGGTCTGTTAGTAGTTGTAATTTAACTCTTGTCATTTTAGCATGGCATTCCAACAATAATGTGGAAGAGAATAGAAATGACATGGGTCAAGTCCATAAGATTCCAAAATGTACTTCTAAAATTTTCAAAAACATCAGCAAGAAGAAGAACATCACAAGTAAGGTAAAGATCATGATAAGAACCCATATTATCAATATTACACTTGGTCCAAACTGATTGTGCATGAGCATAATCTTCATTACTTATAGTAGTTCTTGTAAGAGAACTAAAAAATGAATCTATCGGAGGTAGGGTTCTTTCTTCAAATTTTTCTACTCCTGTCATGTATTCATAGTGAAACACACCTTTACGAATTAACATGTCTCTAATTGATGGATTATTAAAAAAATTGGACATGCATTTAAAAATAGTAGACTTGTCTGTTGAACCATCAGCAAGGTTAGAAACTAATTTATCGAGACTCATATTTAAAAATTGTAACGAATCTAAAAATCTAAGTGGACCGAGACTAATTGATTGAAACTTTTCACTAGTGTTTGCAATACACGAAATTTTATGATTATTATATTTACCGAGTGCTTGTACAATGTGGTGACTGTCATAGCCACGTAAATTATGAAAATATACAGGTAGAAAATCTGGTCGTTTAGCATTTAAATTACATATGCGATGGGCTGCTCCGACCCATTCACCAGTAGTGTGTAGGTGATGACGAACTTTATAATCTTTACTATTATTAATAAAGGGATCTTTACATAGTACACACTCTGTAGCTTCATGAAATTCTTTTGTTGATCAGGTGTCAAGTTCATGGGTGTTTCTTCGATAATTTCCTGCTTTATTCGCCTCCCGTGTTCGAGAAGCTCATCCAGCATAATTTCGATAATATTTTCACCCATGAACTTGGCACGGTATGTTCTTGGTCCATAGCTTATCTGTCCATCTTCACCTACTATAACATAACTGAATCCAGACGGTATGTGCCTAGCTGTTTTCCTAGTATAGCTTGTTTCTTCTTCTTCTATTTCTTCTTCTACTATTTCTTCATCTACTTGACCATCACCATTTTCTATTGGGACTATAAAACTTTCCAGATCTGCATAAACAGTGTAAGGAAGCCTTATTGTTCCAGTGAAATTCCGAAACTTTAAGATTTCCTCATGCTCATATCCAGCTCTGGGAAGCCTAGTCCGTTGAATTCCATGCACCTTACACATTTCAATATGTTCTTCCAAATTCTTTTTTGCATCTACTGAATTTGGTCTATCTGTTCTATTTTTCTTATTGGTAAATCGGTGGAAACAATAGGGGCAAATTTCCACTTCACTCTTCCCTTTTGTCATATGTGACAGTAATCGGGAAAGACCATTGTAACCCGGTTTTGTATTTACAAGGGTATAGTGAAAAATATCTTTTGTTGCACCGGTAAGAAGTAGTAAAGTAATTACATATTGTCTGTCTCTGTATTCACTGACCCTATGTGGATAAATACGATTTTCTTCTTCGCTATAAGCTAAAACATTAATAGCGAGAGGTGGATTCTGGTCTTCTACTTTTTTGATATCTTTAATGCTAACAGGATAATTTATCCCACGCATGTTAATTAGACCTTCCAACCTCCTAAGGTCACTCACTCTATTGTTCTTTGGATCATCATTAAAATAGGCCAATAATGACCAAAGAAAGCATTTTTCATCTGTATTATGTACATTAATTATAGCTTTCCTATTATTTAATTTAGTGGGGGTGGGCAGATATGAAGACCCTCGAATGGGTCTATATCGAACAACATTTACATCCACACAGTAAATTTTTTTAACTGTCCACCCACTCCCATTCTGAATAAAATTATCCAACCGTTGAAGAATTTTATCTTGTGCACGGTTGAATTGGTTGATGGCTGTCTCTGTATTGTCTGTAATATTTATAATATTTTGTGATGATCCATGGAAGGTTACATTAGCTAATATTGATTGTTCTAAACCATCTGCTAAAACAATTTTTTTCAAGCATAATTTAGCTGCCATAAACCATCTAATATTACCATCAAATCTATTACCTTCCGAAATTAAAAAATCTATTATTTGTCCTTGAAGATTATTCAGAGTACTCACCAGGTCCACCTGAAGAGAAGGGAAGCACCACCTTGCCTTAATGCAATTGTTGTGAATCGCACGTGTATAGGTTACATCCATGATGAAAGATGATAATCGATCGATCGTCAGAGAGAACCTTCTTCTTCTGCTGCTCGAGCAAGACTGAATAAATTATTGAGGAGCAGCTACCTTTTATACCTCCATGACCGGAAGTTGCGGTTAGGGAGCTACAGTTAAATATCATGTTTTCCTTGTACAAGGAAAATGGAGGTAGAATTATTTCTTTCACAGTTTTGAATCATAACGGCTAACCACATCCGGTCTCAAAGAATGGTACATGTTAAAAATTACCAATTATTTTTGGAATGAGATAATAATAATATTATCAATTTCTTTCAAAACTAATTTCTGACCACTTCTTCCTCAATGCTTCTGCATTTCCTGTCAAAATTAGATTATTATTTCGAGTAATAGAGGATAATATTTCTCTCAATTCAGTGTAATAATTTATAATAATGATGAAGATTAGATGACAAATACAATAATAAAATGAATGAATACATTCACACCTACAAGAGTGAGTATAGGCAACCCACACAGCACCACTGTAATGTCGACTCGCGAGTTGCCTATACTCAGCACCGTGTGTGACAAGTACACATTTTTACCGCATGGGCGCGTAAGCTTCCACTCAACGGCGTGTGTGTTGCACTTTTCCGCCGCGAGATGGTGTTTGCTCCTTCAGTGGCACACATAAATTATGCTACAGACTGATATGTTACGTGAAATTGTAAATAAAATTATAAATAATACACTTATTAGTCAAAATTTGGTTCTGTCATAGTTGGTTTTTCATTATTTTAAGCTTTAAAAGTAATACCAAGGGTAGAGAGAGACTATTTTAATGTTAGAAAAGTTGTTTTTCCTTATTAAGATTGAAAATTGAATTGAAGATTGAATTTTGTGGTTGATCAAATACGATTTTATCATAGTATTTTCATATCTTGAACAAATAAAGCAAATTATTAATCCCCTTCTTTTCCTTGTTGATGAGTCTAGTAATAACTCTAGTTGAAATCTTGTAAAAATCATACATATTAAGGTATGTGAGGGTATGTATAATTATTGAAGGGTAAACTCAATTCATTTAAGATAATGGTGGATTAGGCCTACAGGGGAAACCACTTTAAAATAAAACGCGCCTACGATTCATACAGCTTGTTTTAACTATAAAAACTCCTGTGGTGTGGAAAATGAGTCTGTCTTAATCATGTTGTAAGGAAGGAAGGAAGGTAGATAGGTAGGTAGGTAGGAATATTGGACTAAGATGGTTAGTTTAGTTTGATCAGTCAAAGAGTGAACACATTAAGATGCGTAGGAAGATAGCTGAGGAACTTCATAAACCTGCTCGTAATTTCATTACTAGGCGAGTAGAATTGAAAGCAATTGATGATCTTTATCAGGCAGATCTTGTGGAAATGATCCCATACAGTAAATTCAATAAAATTACAAGTACATAATGACTATTATTAATTGTTTTAGTAAAAAGGATATGCGATAGCCTTGAAAACTAAAACTGGGAAAGAGCTTGCAGATGTTTTAGAACCGATCTTAGAGAAAATAAAATGAAACATCTTCAGACAGATAGTGGTAAGGAATTCTGGAATAGTTATATGACCAAATTGATGAGCAAGTATAATATTAATCATTATTCATCTTTCTGATAAAAAAGCATCAATAGTGGAACGCTGGAATAGAACTTTGAAAGAGAATATGTGGCGTGAATTTACTGCACAAGGATCGTACAAATGGTTAGATCTTTTACCTAGACTTGTCAGTCAATATAATAATACAGTACACCGTACTATAGGAATGAAACCTAATCAAGTGAATAGAAAGAATGAGAAGGATGTATTGAAAGCAATAAATAAAGCTACTTTTCGAAAAGATGTTGATAAAAAACCTAAATTCAAAGTTGGGGACAAGGTGAGAATAAGTAAGTTTAAGAAAATATTTGATAAAGGTTACCTACCCAATTGGACAAATGAAATATTTACAGTATATGAAGTATTACCGTCTATACCACCTACATATCATCTACAAGATATACGTGGAGAAATTGTTGAGGGATGTCTTTACGAAGAGGAACTTAACAAGACAAAATTATCTACAGATGTCTATCTAGTTGAGAAAATACTTAGACGTAAAAATGGTCGAGTTTTTGTGAAATGGAGTGGATTCGATTCTAGTCACAATAGTTGGATAGCTGAAAATAATATCCTCTAATGTAATTTGATTGAATGCATCAGTTGAGATGGAGCTACACTAAGCAACACAAGAGAAGACTGTCACTAGTAAACTTTGATAAATTTATTACTGGTGGTAGTAATGATAGAATGAAACCAAAACACAGTGAGCTATTACCAAATAGTATTCGTGCAATTATATGTGGACCATCAGCTTCTGGTAAGACAAATGTTCTTTTCAATCTCTTATTCTCAGAAAATGGGTTGAAATTTGAAAACTTGTATGTTTTTAGCAAATCGCCTACCAAAACAAGTACAAATTTTTAGAACAGATAATGACAGAAATTCCTGAGATTGGCTACTTCCCATCCAGTGAAAATGATCAAGTTATACACCCAAATGATGCTGAACCAAACTCTATAATGATTTTTGATGATGTCTCATGTGAAAAACAACATAATATTCGCAATTACTTTACTATGGGTCGGCACAAAAATATAGACAGTTTCTATCTTTGTCAAACTTACTCCAGTGTACCCAAGCAATTGATTCGAGACAACGCCAACTTGATTGTTTTATTTAGACAAGATGACCGTAACCTCAAGCATATTTATCATGATCATGTAAATACAGACTTTAGCTACGATAAATTCAAAGAATTATGTTCTCACGCATGGAAAGATGATAGACACAATTTTCTAGTTATAAACAAAGAGTGTGATATAGATAAGGGAAGGTACCGAATTGCTTTTGATAATTTCATTCAACCATGAGTGGAATGTAACTAGTTTTTAGCTACATAGCTAGTTAGCTAGCTAGTTTTTAACTAGATTGTAGGTAGGTAGGTAGCTACATAGCTAGTTAGCCAGCCAGTTTTAACCAGATTGTAGGCAGGCAGGCAGGCAGCTACACAGCCAGTTAGCCAGGCTGTGGCAGGCAGGTAGCCAGGTAGGCAGGCAGGCAGGCAGGCAGGCAGGCAGGCAGGCAGGCAGGCAGGCAGGCAGGCAGGTAGGCAGGCAGGCAGGCAGGTGGGCAGGCAGGTGGCAGGCAGGTGGGCAGGCAGGTGGGCAGGTAGGCAGGTGGGCAGGCAGGCAGGCAGGTAGGTAGGTAGGTAGATGGTATATTCTATTCAAAGTTAGTTGACAAGATGTCGTTGAAGAGTAAGGATGTATTGGTGAAAAGTATCCATCAATTACGTGATTCAATAAGAAAGAAACACCGCCAGTTGACAAATAATGTTTTTGAAGAAGAAAAGTATGTAGACAAACAGCTAAAACCTATTGTCGATCCACTAAAACAACTTACTTCCACTGTTAACAAGATTGATGTAATGAAAGAGAAGTGAAGAAGGAGAAGGAGGATGATAGTGATGAATCTGTGGAAACAGACGAAGATTATTTTATGGATGCAAGTGCTGAATGGCCGCACAATAGTGATTTAGAAGAGGATATTGCAGGTATTCCTAGTATTATGAAAGAGTATATGATAAAAGGTGATGGAAGTTCAAATGTGTATGGGGTTTACTTTAATCCTGAAACAGGCAAGTG
The DNA here is from genome assembly GCA_017141395.1 of Laodelphax striatellus. Lineage (NCBI taxonomy): Eukaryota > Metazoa > Arthropoda > Insecta > Hemiptera > Delphacidae > Laodelphax > Laodelphax striatellus. Next base: position 26,349,266 of record CM029540.1, on the reverse strand, counting down.
GATGATTGGTAATAGCGAGATACTTATTGGAGAGAAAATATAGAGATTGGGAATCAATCTTATTCTATAAGACCAGGTCTCTTGGAACTCTTGTTTAAAGCTAAACCAAATCGGAATGTGTACGATCAAAACGATTTACAAGTATACAAACAAATATTGGAGCAGACAGGTGCACATCTTGATACAAGTGGTCGTGTCAAAAGAAATGTAAGCTTCAAGTATAAAAATATCATTATTAAACTATTTCCACCAAAATCATCAAAAAATAAGCGTGGACTACCTAAACTAAAGGTGAAAATAAAAGGTAGAGGGATGAATATGATTCATAATTATCCAAACAGGAAAGTACAATATGTTTACTGGGACAATGTGAATGAGTTGATTGAACGTTTGGAATTTAGTAGCTTCAAAACAAGCTGGTCATAGTGGTGTTGACCGTGAAATTTTATCCATAATTGAAGAGCTAAGGGAAATTGGAGTTATAGTAGGTGGTGAACTCGTCATTTAAATGTCAGTATTATGATGAGCATAGACAAGTTCGGACGACGGCTTACTACACTAGGTTCACCACACTCCTCAACAGGAGTAAGGCAAGGACCTCGTGGTGAGGGTTTTAAATTAACTAGTGATGGCAATTATGATATGGATTCGAAACAAATTTGTAATTTAGGAGATGGAAGCTTTGATTCTGATGCTGTAAATTTACGATTATTGAAACGCAAATTATCAGAGATAGATTGTAATGATGCTCATGGAAAAGTTATTAGAAATGTTGGTCAACCTGTGGCTCCAAATGATGCAGCTACACTACAAAATGTAGGTGATGTAGATGATAAGATAAAATCACTTTTCAATGTAGATAAAGGAGGAGATGAATTGATTCTAACCAAAAAGAAACGAATAACTAATGTTTTACCAGCTTTACATCCCAACGATTGTATTATAAAATCTCAATTTGATCATGCTTATGAAGAGATTAACAAGTCAATATATAATGATAGAAATCTAATTCATACCGAAATTGATAGTGATTTAACAGAGTTGAGAGCTCAATTAGTTGAAAAAATTAATAAATCAATGAATGATAATAGGACAGCCCAGCAAGTAGTAATTGAAAGCATTAAACAAGAATTAAACATGAAACTTGAAAGCGTTAAGACACAACAGACTAGCATGTTGGATGGAGTAAAAAAGGACTTGACCAGTAACATTAATAAATCAATGGATGATAATAGGACAGTCCAGCAAGCGATAATTGAAAGAGTTAAACAAGAATTAAACATGAAACTTGAAAGTGTCAAGACACAACAGACTAGCATGATAGATGGAGTAAAAAAGGACTTGACCGGTAACATTAAAAATTAATAAATCAATGGATGATAATAGGACAGCTCAGCAAGCAGTAATTGAAAGAGTTAAACAAGAATTAAACAGGGACATTGAATCTATAAAGGAATGGGTGAAAGATGAACTACATTCATATGTCAAAATGTTTATTGCAAAACCTGATTAAGTGATGTAGGGAATTCAAATAGTGGAATGGTACGATTAAATTATAATAATCTCATTGAATAAGTACAAATTGTAGGTAATGGTAGGTGGTGAACACATTATTTATTTCTCAGTATTACGATGAGCATAGACAAGTTTGGTCGACGACTTACTACATTCGGTTCACCGCACTCCTCAGCAGGAGTACGGCGAGGACCTCGTGGTGAAGGTTTTAAATTAACTAGCGATGGAAATTACGATATTGGATTGAAACGTATTTGTAATTTGGGAGATGCAAGCACTGATACAGATGCTGTGAATTTAAAGACATTGAATAAGAAAACTATATCTATCGATGAAATCAATGAACAAATATTGAAACCACTTGTACAAAATTTATTGGAATTCATGTACTTGCTAGCTAATAAGGGTAGTACAGCTTTACCTAGATTCAATATCAATGAAGTGTGGCCACATCTATTATCAACAAACATGTATGGTACATATATAATTGATAATCAACTCACTGGAGTATCTTTCAGAGATTGGTACTATAATACATGGCTTAAGAAGGGGAAGGGTAGTGTCAAATAAAATTTTGCTCAGTATGAGTTGAGAAGTCAACCGAGTATGGTGTGTGTAAGGAAGAAAACAGTCAGACGAAAGCGAGGAGCTGGTGTGTTAACATCATTAGCTTCGATAGTAAAGAATCCTGTTGGTAGAGCATTATCCAGTGCTGCAGGAACATTGATAAACAGAGCTGTAGATAATTTAGGTCTAGAAATTCACGCTCCCGGTTACGAATTCTGTGGACCTGGGACAGATTTACAAAAACGTTTAAAGAGAGGTGATAAAGGTATAAATAAACTGGATTCAGCCTGTCGAGAACACGATATAGCTTATTCTCAGTACAAAGATAGTGAAAATAGAAGAAAAGCCGATAGAATTCTGGCAGATCAAGCTTGGGAACGAGTGAAAGCATCAGACGCGAGTCTTGGTGAGAAATCAACTGCTTATATTGTATCAAACATAATGAAGCTTAAATCGAAACTTGGTGCTGGAAAGCGGAAGAAGAGGGTGGCGGTGACAAAGAATAAGAAGAAGAAACGTAGTAGTTGTGCAACTGCTGCAATCAAACGTTTGAAAGCACTAGTTGCGACAGGTCAAGGATTATACCTTCGTCCGTACAAGAGTGGTGCGGGAAGAAAAAAACTCGCGTCGGAAAAGTAGTACCTCTTTCAAATTGGGACATTGAAAATATGCCAAACAATTAGACTTACCATTACGTGGAGTCTATATGAGAGATTCTACCTGCAACCGGTCCAAAGAAAATGAGATGGGAGTGATGAATTTGGATGATAGATTAGGTTTAGGAACACACTGGGTATGTTATAGTAAAAAGGTAAAAGAGTAGATTATTTCGATAGTTTTGAAATTTACCACCACCCAAAGAGATGGTGAAATATATGGGTAAAGATACATGTATTTATTACAATTATGGAAACTATCAATCTAGCAACAGTGTTGTGTGTGGTCATTTGTGCCTTTTATTTCTTGCTAGTCAGTCTTAAACAAGATAGCGTGGAGTAAAGATGGGTACATACTCTCTTATTGGAAATAGCAGTGAGCTAGAAGAAGTTTTACCACATATAATTGAGTTGGATAATAACACAGAATATGAAATTGGATTAATATCCCTTTGGGCTTACAATGCAATTCCAAACATAGAAACAAATGTTAACAATCGTATAGGCTTGGGTAGTCATGTAGTTGAACTTGAAGAAGGATCTTATGAGATTGATGATATTTGCTCTGCTATTAAAAACAGCTTAATGGATGGGGGACGATGACTTTATTTTGAAGGCAAACAATAATACATTGAAATGTGAAATTAGATCGAAAAAGATCCTATAGATTTGTCAATAGGAAACAGTATGGCCTCATTGTTGGGATTCGATAAAGAGATATTAGCACCGAACAAATGGCACTATTCTAAAAAACCCATATCAATAATTCGTGTCAACTCAATTCGAGTTGAATGTAATTTAGCAAGGGAACATTTCGTAACGGTATAGAAGGACATACAATTCACGAGTTTTATCCTAATGTTCCACCTGGTTTCATGTTCCTTGAACAGCCTACATCTATAATCTATGTACCTATCAACACAAATCAAATTCAAACCATTTCTATTAGACTGGTAGATCAGGACGGTCGACTCATCAACTTTAGAAACGAGATAATTACTGTTCGTATCAACATTAGAAGAAAAGAAGAATAGATTGAGAGATAATAATGGGATTAATGATTTTGAATGATTCGTCTACTAGTAGTGTACCCAAGTGGAATAGTGGAAGAGAGCTCATTCGAGGTCGGAGAGTGCTTGCAATCACATCTAAAACGTGAAGCTCTTACGACAATTGGGTTTTCAAGAAAATAGTAAATATGATACTAAACAATATTCTTAATGTAAATAATGAAATCAAGTATGATGATTCAATCACTCAACTTGAGTTTCACACACATTCCCCGTATGCATCACAAACGTACAACAACAGTGATGAAATTCGAATACCAGTTCACCAACAAGATGTTTACACTCTTCCGAGTAGGAGTTTTCTTGTAATAGAGGGAGTGTAGAAGTTACTCAACCAAATACAGACAAAGATGCTCCTACACCTACCAAGTCATCAAATTTTAATTTTATAAATAATGCTCTAGCTTTTCTTTTCGATGAGATTCGTTTTGAGCTGGCTGGAGTAGAAGTAGATAGGACGCGAAATGTAGGCATTACATCAACATTGAAAAATCTTCCTGTATGCAGTCAAAAGATTCAAACGAATGGGAAGTTGCAGGTTGGAACAAGTCGGGATGGTCATTAGTAGGTAAAGACTTTAGTTATTGTGTGCCACTCTATGTTAATGGGATTCATGGAAGACTATAAGAATATTATTTTAAATGTAAAACAAGAATTGGTTCTATTACGAGCATCAACAGATGTGAATACAATCACATCACCAGCTGGAACTAGTATGAAATTAAATATTTCAAAACTTCAATGGAAAATTCCATATGTTCAGGTATCAGATCAAGTCCGCATCCATTTATTGGAAATTGTTGACAATGATCGTCCACTAATGATGCCTTTCCGTTCCTGGCAGATTCACGAGTATCCTGTTCTACCGCAAACTAGTGTTCAAAATTGGACTGTGAAAACATCGTCACAAATGGAAAAGCCAAGATATGTTATCCTTGCATTCCAATCAAATCGTAAGAATCAATATTCGAAGAATATGTCTGAATTTGATCTGTGTGATCTAAATAATGTACGTTTATACTTAAATTCGCAATATTTCCCGTATGATCAGATTATGGGCAATAAATGTTTGCTATACAAAATGTTTACCAATTTTCCACTTTCCTATTATCAGAGCACAATTAGGGAATGGGGATCATCAATATCTTTCACCGAGTTTACTACTAAGACACCATTAATTATAATTGATTGTAGTAGACAAAATGATTTACTAAAGACCGGATCTGTTGATATCAGATTGGAATTTGATTCGAAAAATAATTTTCCAGCCAACACAACAGCCTATTGTCTTATCATTCATGATTCAATTGTAGAGTACACACCCATGTCTGGTATAGTAAGACGAGTACAATAATTAATTATGTGAAAATAGATCTTTTATCAATGAGTAATATTGAAGAAAAAATAAAATAAAATAAAGAGTAGACCTGTTTGATTATGGATGGAAGGTCTCAGTTTGAGAAAAGACTTTGTCATGGACGGATCGGCTGCTGTTATCGAGTTTCACGCCTACCGCGACAATAAGAATAACTTTATTCTTAAAGAGCTAGCAATAGTATCTTTCAACTATGCTTACACACTAATACATTTCTCACCACCCTACGACAAGTCATTATTGGATTCACATCATAAGAGAATGACAAATTGGTTGGAAAATAAATATCATAAATTAAAGTGGAACTTTGGTGATATCCCGTGCACAGATAGCGTGATGGAAACATTATGTTCACCGTTTAAAATAATTTATACTAAAGGAATGGAAAAAGTACATTATCTACGAAAATATCATAATAACGTTAAACAGATTTCGGACAGTATTGAAAAACCTGTGTTTGAAGGAAAATGTGATTATTATTGTTCAGCACATAATAATAGTGGTGCTCGCTGTGCATTGAGAAGTGCAATTCATTATATGGAAGTACTGAGAAAATCAATCAATGAAGATTACACGAGAGAATCAACAAGGATGGCTTCATTTCGACTTGATAATAATAATTTGAGTGAAGAACAAATGAGAATGTATGCGCGGAAAGGATTCTATTTTAATGGTGAGAATATTATTTGCGTTTGGTGTGGTGTTGCGATTGATTATCATAGAGCATGTGTGAACTACTATGTAAAAAATATACCCATTGAGTATGATGTAATTATTCCAAAAATATAGAAAAAAAAAATAATAAAAATAAAAAATAAAAAAATAGGCTATATATAAAAATAATTGATTGAAAAAGTGGATGCTAGGCCTACAGGGGAAAAACCACTATAAAAAACTTTAACGCACCTACGACTCATACAGCTAGTTTTTAACTATAAAAACATCTGTGGTGGGGAAAATGAGTCAGTCTTTTGTTTGCTGTTGAAAAGGAAACATCATGGATCCTACACAATGGGTTTCTGCTCCCAAAGAATTGGAAGAACAAGTTAAAAATTATTTGGAGTGGTTTACAGTATGTGAAGAGAGTATTCAAAGTGCCGAAACATTAGATCAAAAGAAGCTGTGTAAGGAAATACAATTAATATTTCTTCAGAGCGTAGATGAGACTATAATAAATGATTATTTAAGTTACTATCGACCTATCATTCTTCCGATAAATAAAATAATCAAATTACAAGAAAAATTATGGCAAGTAATAAGCGAATAGTTCTTCCAGCTAATTGTACTTTTTATCAGTACAAGCAGTGTGGTTTTCAATGCATTTTTATTCGATAATATTTGAATGTGTAGAAGAAGGAAAAGAATAAGGAAAAGAATAAGGAAAAACAATGTTATCAAATATTATTTCATTTCGGGGAAAAAACATCGGTAGTTAACCACAACGAAATAATTATTTTATTTAAAACATTTTGTCAGTTGAAAGTAAAGATAGCGGGCTTTAGTTTTGCACCTTATCGATATTAGACAGGAAGGTGTAACAGGATGTGGTCTTTACCTTGTTGCGCTGTTGATGACTCATACAAAAATTTAAGGCGTCACTTCTTTGAATGTGTAACGGATTTTGCGGTTAGGTGATAGCGGGCTTTAATAGTTTAAAAGGACAGCTCACTCACACAGTAGCAGTCAGACTCTTGTTGTGAACACACACACGCGCACGCACGCTCGCTCGCTCACATACTTTGATGTTGTATTCTTGCTTATAATTATACTTCAACATGTTATCTTGTGAAAAATGGGGATAAAGTATTCAGTGGATTAGGCCTATTGGGGATACCACTTTAAAAAAAGCGCGCCAACGGTTCATACGTCATTCTACGTGGTGTGGAAATTGAACCTACAACAGACATTCAGACTGCAAGCAGTGTAGGAGAAGGAGCTGGTGCAGAAGGAGCTGGTTACAGGAGGAGCTGGTTACAGGAGGAGCTGGGTGCAGGTGTAGCAGATAGGGTAAGTCCTTACTATTCCATATATTCTTCATCCTCACACTTCTTTAGAGCACATCCTCACACTCAGCTTTCATCATCATCATCCTCTTCACATTCTTCATCCTCATACTCCCCTAGAGCACACCTCCCCATGCATCCAACTTACATCATCATCATCATCATCATCATCATCATCATCATCATCATCATCATCATCATCCTTGTCTTATTCTTCATCATCATACTCCCTAGAGTCTATCCCACCCCACCCCCCATCTGCACCCATCTTTTTTCATCATCAGCCTCTTCACATTCTTCATCCCCCCATACTTCACTAGAGTCTATCCCTCCTTGCACCCAGCTTCCATCATCCTCTTCACATTCTTCATCCTCATACACCCCTAGAGGCTATTCCCACCCCCCACCCATCAACAGTACATAACACCTTCATCATCCTCTCAATCATCAATACAATTTTCATTTGTTCACACACACACCAATTGATTTTTTTGTTTTTTTTTTTTTCAAAATGGCCGACCTCATATGACGTCACACACTAAAACACCTCACAAAATCTTAAATTCAAATTTCCCTTATTCTCTCATTTCAAATTTCCCGCACAAATCAAATATGACCGACACAATATGGCCGACCAAAAACACATGACCGGAAGTGACACACCCCAACCCTGACCTTGAAAACACATGTTCTCTGACGTCACAAAAACAGCTGACCAGAAATTCAAATTCAAATTTCCCGCCAAAATTTAAAATCCAAGATGGCGGATCCAAGATGGCCGACCGGAAGTGACGTCACAAAAACAGCTGACCGGAAGTGACGTCACAAAAACAGCTGACCAAAAATTCAAATTCAAATTTCCCGCCAAAATTCAAAATCCAAGATGGCGGATCCAAAATGGCGGATCCAAGATGGCGGATCCAAGATGGCGACCGGAAGTTGAGGCAGAATCCGTGACCACGCACTACTTATGTGTCAACCCTGTTTTGATTGATGTTGTTGGGGTGATTCGAAAGGGATGGAAAAGAAACAAAAGAATCCAATTTATTCGAGATTGTGTGGGATCCAAGGCAAGCAACTTCTGAGGGATAACTTACTGTGAACAAATAACGTCAAAGCTAGAAACAATGTCAAAATGAGGTATGTGACAGATGAAAACAGGGTGTTTTTCTCTTTGTTCATTCTGTTTCTTTCTCATGCGATGTTTCTTTCTCTCTCTCCCTCACACTTCTTCTTCTTCTTCTTCTTCTTCTTCTTCTTCTTCTTCTTCTTCTTCTTCTTCTTCTTCTTCTTCTTCTTCTTCTTCTTCTTCTTCTTCTTCTTCTTCTTCTTCTTCTTCTTCTTCTTTATCTCCTCCTTTTTTTTCTACACATTTCCCTTTCCTTTCTTCAACTTATAGATTCCCTTTTTTCACGTTTTTATAGTTTTTAGGGCTAGAAACGGTTCATTGTAAAATTTTTATAGTTTTTAGGAGTCGGCTTAGTGGAATAAGTAATTGATTTTTTTGAATGTCTGAAGGGGGGAAACGAAAGTTGGTTCTCCCCCTCCCAAGAAACATTCAGACCGTGTTCGGTGAAAAAGGTGAATGCTATTAAACAATCCCAAACCACCTCTGATGATGTTATCTATTGGAGTAGTATAGGTTTGTTCTGTATAATATTAATATTCTTAGGGCAGGAGAAAGCAAAAACTATCCTTTTTTGAAATCATTGTTTTCCTACTTCTACTTCTTCTTATTCTTCTTCTCGCTGCTCCTTCTTCTTACCCACCTTATTCTCTTACTCCTCCTCCTTCTCCTACTCCTCTTGCTTCGTCCTCTTCTTTTTCTTCTTCTTCTTCTTCTTCTTCCTCCTTATTCTCCTCCTCCTCCTCCTCCTCTATTCTATTTCTTCTCATTCTTTTCCTCCTTATTCTCCTTATTTTAGTTCTTCTTCTCCCTCATCGTCCTCCTCCTCCTCCTTCTTCTTCTTCTTCTTTCCCCTCTAGTTATTTCCTCCTTCTTCTTCTTCTTCTTCTGCTTCTTTCTTCTTTTCTTCTTCTCTCCTTAGTCTCCTCCTCTTCCTCCTCCACTCTCTTCTATTTCTTCTCATTCTTCCTCTCCTACTTATTTTCCTTCTTGTTCTTATTCCCCTCATTGTCCCCCTCCTCTTTCTCCTCCTTCTTCATATTCTACTTATTCTTCCTCCCAACCTTATACTCCTCCTCCTCCTCCTCTTCTTCTTGTTGTCGTATATCAGCTGCTATTGCATCTTTTTCTTCTTCTCCTTTTCCTTCTTTTTCTTTAACTTCTACCTCTTTTCTCTTCCTCCTTCTCCTTTACCATTTCTCGCTCGTTCACATACTCGTTTACATGCCATCATAAATTAATATTATTTCATCATTATTCCAGTCCACCCCAGTTTTTATATCCGAGTCTCCTGGTGAACCTTTCCGACTGATGAAAGGTCCACCAGAAGATAAAACATCTTTTTTATTTGTGTTTGCCAACAGATTTCTAATAAAACGTTTGTCGAGGATTCCGGCAAGACCAAACCAGAGAAAGATGAGAAACGATAAAGGAAGGATAAGGAAGGGAGAGACAGAAAGAAAGAAGGAGAAAGGAAAATATATTGCTCCAAAGATGACCACGTACTGTTCGTAATATTACAAGGTCGTAAATCAAGTTTCGGATTATTATGGAATTGGCGAATAAAAGCTGTATAAGTTGAAAATGTTCACTTTGAGTCAACCATAGTAAGGCATAAGGGTATAAATAGACCTAATTCAACGATGGTAGGTGATTATGATTCTTATAAAATCAAAAAATACTTTTTTTTTAAATGCTGATGTCTGTTTTCTAAATGAAAACAAACTTTCACCATGTTCCCTATCAAGGAATAATTGGTTATGTTGGTGAAGTGGAACAACCCTACTCGGGTCTCCCCACTATTGAAAGCCATACGCTAAATAAATAAATGATTCTTAATTCTTGTGAAAAAAAATATATTAAATAATACAAAATACCAATGTAGATTTCATACTTTGCCATTTATGATAGTCCAAAGGTTGTCAGTGATCAATTAGAAAAATTCTAGTAACTTTTATTACTGGAATGATACAATTAATAGCTAGCATTCATCTCTACAAAAGATCAAGTTTTCAAATTACTGTACTAGAATCTTAAGAAAATGTCGTCGAATTATTTCAATAATTTTAAAGGTGTTTATTTACAACTCTACTTAAATTAAAGTAAAAAAATCCTTATCAACAGTACTAGGCTGGTAGTCTACCAATTCCCCCAAAAAATTATAACAATAATAATGTTATTTGTTAAACAATATACCTTGCTCCAATAATATCACATATAATAATATATTATCAATGTTCCCTCATATCAAATTTCAAAAAATTTACACTGGCGATCTGTCGACTGGTATCCACTATCTATGCGAAAGGTAAGGTATAGTAAACGTGCTATACTAATGTCAAGAAAGACCTAGATAGTAAATGATAACAAGTATTGAAAGAAGAAAATGAGAAGAAGTAGTAGAAGGAGGAGAAGAAGAAGAAGAAGAAGAAGAAGAAGAAGAAGAAAGAAGAGAAGAAGAAGAAGAAGAAGAAGAAGAAGAAGACCTGGTAAGCATGCTTGTTACTTGTTTTTTGATTGACCACCCAAGAATAAAAGAGTATGCCGTGACATTTTATCTGTCTTGAAATGTTGATGAACATAACTACCTGGTAAAAACGGAAGAGAAAAAGAAGAAGAAGAAGAATAAGGAGGAGAAGAAGAAGAAGAAGAAGAAGAAGAAGAAGAAGATGAAGAAGAGAAAGACCTGTATGTAAAAGATGAGTCTGCGGTCACTGAGTTGAGAAGAAGCATCAATGATAAACAATCTGGTAGCAAGACGGCGCTTAGCGATGATTTATGTTATGCTCGTATGCTATTTGTGTGCGATGATTTATGCTGGAAAGAGTTGAGTTACTACATTTTACGATGAGTGGGGGGGAGGGGTATGCTGCCCGATAGGCCGGTATAGCATCTAACACAAGGAAGTGGGGTGCATGTAGAAAGGATGTAAACTATACCTGTACTTTAGTATTCTAAACAGTCTAGATTACAGATTTTTGAGATTGACCAAGTTGTTTTTGTTACAAGATACCACATTACAAGATATTTCTGCTTGAATTGATAGAAAAATAAATTTGAATTTATTTTGAATCCCTAATGCTGATAGTAGATCCTATTAAAAAAAACTGTATGAAAATTTCTTCTAAACACTTTGGAGCTCGGAAACTAAGGCTAGGCGTACAACGGTTAGTCAAGACAAGATTAGTCAAGAAAAAATGCTGATAGTGTGTGTTGCTTCTAAACACTTTGGAGCTCGGGAACTCACATGAGCCTGTACTTCTACAAGCTTCAATCTACGATATAAGATTAGACTAGTTAGACTACGATATAAGACTAGTAAGAATCACGTATAAGATTCCACAACCTTTTTGGTTGTCACACCTGCAAATTATGAGCATGTAGGGCCCTTGTGGGGAAAATTCAATTTCGTGTTTTGGCAGCCCTTCTCAGAGTATTCAATTCAATGCAAAGATCCGAGGCCGCGATAGGCCAGGAATTGCGATTGAATTGCAATAATGGTCCATAGCCGCCCTAACTTCGCCAGCTCTAACTTCCTCGTTTCTAAATGGATGTTGAACTTGCATGGAATTTATATGGGCGATTTGATAGGAAACTGCTGGAGTTTGGAATTGTGATTAGTTGTAGGAAATGGAGGAAATTCCTATCTGTTGCATATGAAAGATTACATCTGAGGGATGAATATAGTTCTCTTCCAACACAGATTTGGTATGGGCTAAATTTTCTTATCTTTGGTATTATAAACACTAAAATGATTTAGAGAGTGGGAAGTAACTCACAAATTTTGCGTTGATGGCAATTTCGCAGTGATGTATCTGCTTCTTCAGAACACGTTGTTACAAGAACTTGATTTCAAGACTGATTTACAAGACTTTCGTATTAGATCTAATTATCTTATATTCTATATATAGTACTATATTCGATATATTCTATACTGTACAGATAATAATCTATCAACTACATATTAGATATTGATATTGGTGCAACAACCAAGACATTTGAATAAATTTGTGGTTTTAATAGCTTTTAGCTATCTCCTGTATTTAAATTGCCAGTAATGAGTTCAATGATCTCAATTACAGCCATCAAACTCAGTTCGGTTATGATTAATAACCTTTTCTTTACAAGCTTATCTAATCTTAAATCTAAAAGTAAGTGAAATAAATATGAATGTATTGTTATCAAATTCATAGAACAAAAGGCAACGTCAAATTTACATAGGTGAAAGTACACATAAACCCGTGGCGAAGCGTGGCATACTTATTTGGTCATCGCTAAAGGAAATATACCCGGCGATAACCAAATAAGTATACCACGCTTAAATACATAAAACTATACATAAAATTACACCTGGACATAATTATATAACAAAGTAGTTCCAAACTTATTTGAATAAATTATTTACACTTATTTACTTATGAAATTGAAAACTTATTTCATTTTATTGAATTATTAAATAGAACTTACAATTGAAGTCATAACTAACTGACTGAGTTTGGTAACTCTAATATTCTCTCTTAATTTATATCTTTATACATAGCTATTTAGTCAGTATAAGCCAAATAGGGGGTAGACTAACTGACACATCAATAATTGATGCAACTCTGATTTGCATGTCGTAAAACAAGCGTCGCAACTTGTGTCAGGGACATTTTGTGTCCGTGTGTATGGGCCATTAAAGCTCTCGTGTGTTTTATTAGTAGCCCCAGTGTTAGAAGGTTCTCAGCCAAATTTACATGCGCCACTGTAATGTTGGTCGAGTTATATGACCAGGCTCTCATCCATTAAACGAAATTGCCAACTTGGTAGTTGATGAGAAATAGAGACGGGATTTTTGGTGTATTTATCTGTGATTTTTGAGCTTTAAAAGACGAAGGACTGTTTTGAGGAGTTTGATACATTGAATTAAAGTGTAAGGTTCATTAATACATTTATCCAAGCAAGTAAGATGAAAGATTTGATCGGGTACAAACGCCTCAATCAGATGTGTTCGAATTACTTTCAAAAATCAAAAAACTTTAAAAAATATCACCATAAAAAAGTCTTCTATGCTGATGCTCAGCTTATAATAAGTAATTAAAAATAAGTAATGAACGAATAATTATCATACGAATAAGATGTGAACTCCCCTGTTATAGAAGAATAGAAGAGAGTATAGAAGTTCTATTCTAGAAGTATTGAGAAACGGGATTAAGATCTAAGAATTTCTTGTTCAATTCCTAGAAGCCACATCACTTCCCTAGCTACTATTTTATAGACCTAATAATGTCCCCTTCCACTCATATCATAGTTCAAAATACTTAATAAGAAGATTTGAAGTTGTCAAAACAACACATTTAATAAAACAGCTAGATACTGCAGTTTTGGTTGTTACACCATTATCAGTCTCTGGTAAGTACATTGCAGCAGAATTTATACTCGTGACCGAGCGCTGTGATTGACAGTTGAATGGCCTATCAGGTGTACAATTGCCATTGGCCTAGATAAGCTCCGCCCACAATGGGCGGTTTCTACAGACATCACAGCAATGGCGGTTCAAACAACTAACATAGAAAAGAATATGCAGCGGCCAATGGCAGTCGTTTATTTGATAAGCTATTCAACTGCCAATCACAGCGCTCGGTCACGAGTATAAATTCTGCTGCACTGTACTTCAGTTTTAGTTACCAGAGATTGATAATGTTGTAATCACCGGAACTGCAGTATCTTGTTGTTTTATTAAATATGTTGTTTTGACTTCATCAAGTCTTCAAATATAGCAGGATTCTTTTAACTTGTCAGAAAACAGCTGATTTAACGTTAGTAAACGAGCGTACATCAATCAGCTGTTTAATGACAATTTAAGAGAATCATGCTATTGTTCAAAACACAGATAGTTCAAAATATATGTACTATGCAACTTCTCATATGACCATATCCTCGAGACAAGAGTAATTCAGATGACATCAGTTGTTTACAGCCTCATTTCTCCTGTCTTCCAAAACTTACCTACCGCTTTTTTCAAAAACCAGAAACCACAAGATCACAGGAGAAGATTAGTTCACCTACTGTCCGTAAGAGAACGCCGCTTTTAGTAACCGGTTCAACTAATACAAAGAGAGAAGGTGATAAAAGATAGGGGAATGAGAGAGACAGAGATGATAGAAATCATAGATAGTGACAAAGATGGAAGATGGAGTTGATAAATGATGTAAGATAGAAATTAGATGAAGATAGATGGGAATTGAGCTGCTGGAGAAGTCCGGAAACTTCCAGCAATTTATCCATGATATTTAAATCGGCCACATTCATTTTTCATCAACATAATATATCACATCTAGTTTATAACGTGATAAACCAGCTTTGCCCAAAAGATTGATGTAGCTACTGGGAGCTAACATGAAGAAAGCTGGTTGTATGTGCTTGTTTTCTGTGTAGTAGTGAAGGTGATATTGTGGTAGTTATCCATACTGAATAAAAAGACTAGAAATTGTCAAAACCACATATTTAATGAAACAGTTTCATACTTAAATACAGTTCAATAGACAGTAAAACAATATTTAAAACTGCAGTTTCGGTTGTTACACCATTATCAATCTCTGGTAAACTAAAAGTAAACTAAAACTAAAGCAGCCGAACTTATACTCGTGACCGAGCGCTGTGATTGGCAGTTGGAAGGCCTATCCAGGTGAACGACTACCATTGGCCTAGATAAGCTCCTCCCACAATGGGCGGTTTCTACAAACATCACAGCAATGGCGGTTCAAACAAATAACATGGTGAAGAAAGGTGATTAATATTTACAAAAAACAAATGAAATGAATAGGAATGCTTGAAGAGAACAATGTGGAATAAAAATAGCAAGAAAATTCAATGACAAACAAACTTATGCCCGGTTTTTCAGTCGTTCAATAAACTTATTGAATCAATAACTTTTTTTGCATTTGAAAACACATGGTTATTGATTCAATAGTGCTATTGGATCCATAAACTGTCTATTGAGCGACTAAGAAACCGGGCATTAGACTTATGATAAAACTAGAATTGTGGTATTGTACTGCTTGAAATGATCAGAATGATCTGGTCATTCAAACTGAAATTCGGATCATTCCTAGTTACCCTGGTTATTTCCAGAGCCTCTAGAATGTTCAATTGTCTACCTTTGTTATTCAAATACCTTTAGTTGAAACGACTAATCACAGACTATATTATATGCATCGTAGATTATAGCTAATATCCCCTATCAACTACTTTTTCTCAGTACATAACCAGTCATACCAATCATCATATTTTTAAAAGTGAGTTCTGTTTGTTCTACCCTACTTATACACCCCATTAAGCTCGATTCACACATATAGTGCCGTGCCGCGATGGGGTTGCGTTGCGTTTGGTGCCGTTCGATTTCAGATGGATTCGCTAAAACGGCTCCTCCATTTGAAATGCATGGAAACGGCCGCAAGTGATTCACACATGTAGTGCCGTGCCGCGATGAGGTTGCGTTGGTGCCCTCAAGAGCAGTTTCGAAGCGAATTTCCAAGGCCACGGCATCATGCCGCCTGGGGCCGTTTTAGCTTCGGCTGTTTCCGTTCAGCTTCGGAATCCTTCGTGTACACCTCTCTTCGTTCTTCATCATGTTTCTTTGTCGCACAAGGCGACGGCACCAACCGAGCACGGCACTACATGT